>OX371270.1:0-15000 GCA_947310995.1 Yponomeuta cagnagella | reverse complement strand
GGCGATGTTCTTTTTTATTTCCATTGCTAGTGGATGGAGGGAGGCACTGTTAGTTACGGTCTCCAGAGCTGACCTGGAGTCGCAGTAAATACTGCAGCTTTGCTGCGCCATTTGATGAGCATACTTCGTAGCCTCCTGTAGGGCAAGCAACTCGGCCTGGTAGACCGTGCAGAAGTGGTCGAGTTTTAACTTTTTGTTTTTAATTTCACCTCCATCCAACCAGATTGATATTGCAGCCCCGACCTTTCCCTCTATCTTGCTTCCGTCGGTATATATTTTTAAGCCGCCGCTGTCATACTCTTCCACTTGTGCACGGTCCGCCAGGCAAGTGAATTGCAGTCCCACCAGATGCACAGGGTGTGGTGCCTGCGCGAACGGTGTGGGTCTCTCCATCTCGCGGCCCCTTACCACCTGTTGGGAATATCCTTTCTTTGCACAGTATAGTGCAGCCGCTTCCCGGACTCTGATATCTAGCGGGAGTATTCCGGCGAGCAGCAGGGCCGAGTTCAGGGAGACTGTTCGGTATGCTTTCACGACCTTCTGCACGAACCCCCTCTGCACCGAATTGAGATGTTTTTGTACACCCAACTTGTGTGTTGCCGGTGCCCATGCACTGGCTGCGTACATGATAACAGGTTCCACTACCGCCGTGTATATGGTTCTGATCACCTCAGGATTCAGACCCCAGTGGATTTTAGCTGCTCTCTCTAGCTGTTTGTAGAGGCCTAGTGCTTTACGGCAGACATTGGCAACGTGCGTGTTAAATGTGAGTTTATTATCCACTGTGAGTCCTAAGATCTTGATTTCCTTGAACAGTTCAATGTCTACCCCACCCATGCGCAACAGTGGGGAGTCGTACTTCAATTTATTTGTTACCACCATTGCTTTGGTTTTGTGTGGTGCAAACTTAAGCTTGTTTCTGACCCCCCATGTTAGGTTAGGTTAGGTTAGGTTAGGTTAGGTTAGGTTAGGTTAGGTTAGGTTAGGTTAGGTTAGGTTAGGTTAGGTTAGGTTAGGTTAGGTTAGGTTAGGTTAGGTTAGGTTAGGTTAGGTTAGGTTAGGTTAGGTTAGGTTAGGTTAGGTTAGGTTAGGTTAGGTTAGGTTAGGTTAGGTTAGGTTAGGTTAGGTTAGGTTAGGTTAGGTTAGGTTAGGTTAGGTTAGGTTAGGTTAGGTTAGGTTAGGTTTTTTTTTTTTTTTTTTTTAATTATACACCATTTTTCCACAGACGCGGGGTCCGTGCCTTTGTTTTACGTTTTTCTCTTTGTTGTCCCTTTTTTTTTTATTCTCCTTATGCTCCACATATAAAGCTTACTTATAATATAATTTGGTACAGGTGTTGTGTACCACACACGTTTCTTATCTAGTTCTTACAGCTAATTACTTAAATGTAGTTGTTTTTTTTTTTTTTTTTTTTTTTTTTTTTTTTTTTTTTTTTTTTTTTTTTTTTTTCTCCGTAATTTTAGTCTTATAATAATACGCTGTTTGTTATTTACAATATGTTTTTTTTTTTTTTTTTTTTTTTTTTTTTTTTTTTCGTAGTTGCTGTTTTTATCCCTTATTTATGGTTTTATTGCCTAGTTTCTGTTATTGGTACTGTTTGTCAGCCTCGGATTCCGCGCTTTACCTTTCTTTCGTGAAAGCCACGGTTTGGGCTGCCACCTCAGAATCGCGTTTTCGCATTGCCATCCTTAGGTTGTGCTCCGCGATTGCTTTGCTTGTGACAGCCGTTGCCCTTCTCACGAATCTGCCGATCGCGTCGTCGCCGCCGTCCGAGTAGTATATGCAACTGGTCGTGTGTCGCGATACGGCCACCACCGCGTGTGGGACGCTGTCATATATTTTCAGTGCCCTTTCGTTTGCCCGTATGACGATGACCGACTCGTAGGTTAAACCCTGTGCCTCGTGTATGGTAAGGGCGCGCGAACCCGTGCCCGACCCGAATCCCTGGTTGATGAGGGATTTTTTCTCCTCCTGGGTGTGTACCAGGAATAGAGTGTTCGGCAGGTTGTGGGGTATTTGCGCGCCAACGAACCTCTTAAGCTCGAGCGAACGTACTCGACGTGCTGACGAGTACATTCCAGGGTAAACCTCTCTTAGGGCGTACGCTACATCCATCGGGTTCCGGTGTGTGCATGACCACTGCTCGCTGATGTTCGCTAGCAGGTTCGGGCGGCTGTACCTCAGCTGGAAGAGGTTCTGTCGGTCAATAAACGGCAGCTGGTTTACATCTCCGATGAGGACAATTTCGCTGGCACCTAGCAACTGAGTCGCCATCACTATGGCCCCAAAATGGTTCATTAGAGCTTCGTCAACCAATAAACGGTTACAACCTCCGGGCTCTTTTGAACCATTTGCTAGAATTGAGGCCATAGTGCGCACCTTGATTTTCGATGCGTTCCCTATGCGACGACCTAGCCTTTCTTTCAGGTCGTTGGCGGCTTCGGTTGTGCTGGTGACTACTACGTCGTTCTCCCCATCGAAGTTGCTCACCACCCATGTCGTTTTTCCACATCCCGGAACTCCGTTGATCCATCGCAACTTTGGTGCCGACCATGTGTCCGATGCTGTTCTGGGACCGAGCGTTTCTGTAACTATGTCGGCCATGTTCAGGATCTTATCGTCCAGCATTATCCTTGTACATCGGGCGGTAACCACTATGGGATCGTTTTGTGGTGTAGCGTACTTTGCTTTGCCAGTCCGCCGCGTCTCCCCGTCGTCAAGAGCCACGAAGCCACTTGTTGCACTGTATGCTGCCATATACCGACCTGACATGGTTCCCCTTATGACCTGGGAGGTGTCGTTATTGTATATGGCTGCGTCAGCCTCCTCGAGTCTCACCTTCAACAGCCCTTCGTTCCCCCGCTGGAAGGTCTGCAAGATCTCATCGCATGTGGCTAGATTGACTTCTCTGGAAGCTCTTATTACTGCCTGAAACTCGAGGAAAGCGTTCGTTGCGTGGTCTACGGGCTTCTCTGCCGGTTTGAGACTAGGCGGGCTGACTTGTCCCTTGTCGGCTCTCGTTCTGTGTTCATACGGCGGCTTTGGGTCTGTGTTTTCCTTCAAGAACTCCTTCACCGCCTCTTCTTGGCGCTCCGCGGCTTTGGAGGTTCTTGGTTGCGTGGCTCGCGTAGCTGAGCCGAGGGCGTTCATAAATGCTTTTATCAACCCCCTCGCCCCAGCTGTCTCCTCTGGACTTCCACGTTCCTTGGCTGCTGCATTTTCGGCGGCCACCCTTTGCTGTAAGCGGTCCGATCCGCTTTGGGTGCTTGGGTTGGGAATGGGGTTCCCCCAACTGTCGGCGGATGTAGTCGCTTGGTCGTGTTTCGGCTCTTTGAGAAAACTTAAGTTTTCTCCTCTGTCCTCGTACACTACCACCTCGTGATTTTCTGAGGCTTTCAGACAACCCATAAGGTCTGCGACTTCTCCTTTTTCGATTTGAAGCACCATTGCGTCTACGCTTATTTTTCGGGAGCCGTAGCATGTGTTGCGTCCAAGTTTCGTTAGCACGGAGCATGCCTGCGCGAATGGTGTTTCCTCTCCCCAGTCGAATAGTGCTATTGTTTTGTTTTTGTGTTGCACTAGGCGGAACCGGTGGTCGGCTACTTGCGACTGGGGTAGCGCGTTGAAAACTTGGAGTTTCATGCTGGTCTTGGACGTGCTCCCTTTCAGCAGGGTAGCCAGGCCGGGTGGTATTGCAACACTCTTTCTGCCAAGACGACAAAAGCTTATACCGAGTGTTTCGGTGTCGTTGTCCATGAAGAGAGCCACGCTTCTTACCCTTATTTTCGGCACGCCGCGCTCTCCGCACTCCAAGAGATTTCGAGCGCGACTCTGCGTGATGTCCGTGGCCTGATTTGTAACGGTTGTTGTTCTTATGCTAAAGGTTGTATTTCCGGTAGTGGAGGTGTTTGTGATGACGGTGGGGGCACTTGTGGTGGGGGGGATTGTGTCACCGGCGGCAGCAGATGTGCTGTTTCTCTTTGCGGCTATTCTGGCGGCTTTGCTCGCAAACTCCAAGAAAGGTGTTCTGATGGCCGGGTCCTCCATGATGGTGGGCAGAGTGGACTGGTCCAGTTTGGTCTGGATTTGTAGTTCCAGCTCCATCCTTTCCCGGCCAAATCTTGGACACTCCAGAAGCACGTGCCATATCGTTTCGTCGCGTTCGGGATCGCAGATACAAGAGGGACTGTCTTTGACGTGGAAGCGGTGGAGATACGCCGCGAATCCTCCGTGGCCGGTCAGGATCTGGACATGCATGGGTGTTAGTTCCATGTCCTTCAGTGCTCGTCTTGCCATTTGGACGGTGGGTAGAAATACCTTTGTGACCGAGCCCGTGCTGGAAGATTCGTAGCGCATCTGCCACTTTTTCACTGTTTCCTCTCGTATCTGTTTCCTGACGAAGGATATGGGAACCTTGTCATAGTCTGGAGCTGTCTTCTTGGTGAGTGCAGCTTTTTTGGCCAGTTCATCCGCTCTTTCGTTCCCCGGCGTTCCCACGTGGGCTCTCAGCCAGAAGAGCCTCACTGTTCTGTCTTGTTCCCGGATTTCTCGGATGTATCTCTTTATCTCGAGAGCCAGAGGGTGAGTTACCGATGGGCACCTGAGTAAGTCCAGCGAAGATCTCGAGTCGCTGAGGATGTTAACCGTGCCCATCTTGGAGTCTCTAACCATTTTTACGGCTCTGTAGAGAGCATACATTTCCGATTGGAAGACAGTGTTGTGAGGCTCTAGACGAAAGGTGGAGTACTTGGATTCCCTGCCGTTAACCCACATTGTAAGGGCAGCACCGACTTTCCCTTCTATTTTGCTGCCGTCGGTGTACACTTGTGCACCTACCACATTTAGGTTGTTCAGGGTTTCGGGGTCCATGTCGTCGAGGCGCTCATACTCGGTTGTTGTGAGTAGAGCCGGGTGGGGATTTTGCGTCGGTCCTACCCTGCGTTCTACCTCTCTGCCTGGTGGTATAAAGTCCTCGGAGTGTCCCTTTTTTATTTCGTACATTTTTCCCGCTTCAAGGATCCTGAGGTCTAGGGGTAGTTGGCCTGACAAGACTAATGCCGATGTCAGAGACACCGTGCGGTATGCTTTGGTGATCTTCTGCGCGAAGCCTCTCTGCAGCGAGTCCAACTGATTCCTTACCATCAGTTTCTCTGCAGCTGAATGCCATGCGCCTGCAGCATACAGCACGATTGGCTCTATCACCGACACGTATATAGTCCTTATGATTTCTCCGTTCAGTCCCCAGGTCACCTCTGCCGCGCACGCAAGCTGTTTATAGATGTCCGCGGCTTTTTTGCAAATGGCGGTTACGTGCGCGTTAAAAGTGAGCTTGCAGTCGATTATAAGACCCAGCAGCTTGATCTCCTTGACAAGCTCTATCCTGCTGCCTGACATGTGGATGATGGGGGTGTCGTATTTAAGTTTCTTTGTGATCACCATCGCGTTTGTCTTGTGCGCGGCGAATTTCAACTTGTTTTCAACACCCCATTCCGCTACGGCCTTAAGAGTCTTGTCGGCTGCTTGCTGAAGGGTACTGACTGAGTGAGCGGAGAAAACCAGGACCACATCGTCTGCGAAAGCTTGGCAGTGTACCCCTTTACTAGCCATTTTTTGTAGGAGTGGGTCTAGGATTAGGTTCCAGAATGTCGGTCCCGCAATGCTACCCTGGACACAACCTTTTGTGGTTTCCTTTTCACTAGACGCTCTGGCGTAGTTGACCCTGATCTTGCGGTCCCTTAAGTATGATACCACCAAGGCGTAGAGGTTCTTTGGACAGTTCTTCGTGATCATTCGTTGTTTTAGCGCGGGCCACCATGCGTTGTCGAAGGCTCCCTCTATGTCCAGCGATACCAGAAGCACAACCTTTTTAGATTTCACTTCTGTCCGTATGTGGGCTAATAGGTCATAGAGGGCGTCCTCGGTTCCGCGTTGTGGCATGAAACCGTACTGGGTCGCGTTCAGAGTCGGGAGGAAGTGCCACTGAAGTCGGCACACGAGAAGTTTCTCGACGATTTTACCAAGGACCGATAGAAGGCCAATTGGCCTGTAGGACTTGGGGTGCGTGTAGTCCTCCTTACCCGGCTTACGCAGGATGCACACGTGAGCGATTTTCCACTGCCTTGGGAAGTGCGACAGCGATAGGCATTTATTTGCCAGTGCCAGGAACACTTCTGCATTGCAGCGGATGGCGGCTGTGCATATGTCGGCAGTCAGTCCATCCGGCCCGGGAGCTTTTTTCGGGTTCGCGCCCCTGAGGACCATGTCCAGCTCCGCGGGTGTGAAGGGGGGATCGTCTGCCGACAGTCCTTGTATTTTCGCCGGGTTGCACTCGACTGTTTGTCCTCTGAGCATGGTGTGGTATTCGGTGTCGGTTTCCACAGAGTCATCGGGATAAAACGTTCTCGCCAGGAGTTCCGCAGACTGTTCCGGGCTCAGCGTTTCCCCGGCCGCGCTTCTCAGAAGCATGTCGTCTGATCTCCTGGCGGTCTTCCTTATGACTCTGTAGATACCGTCCCACATGCTCTCACGGTCCTGGGTCGAGCAAAACTCCTTCCAACTTTGTGTGGCGGCTTCTGTGGCCCTCCGTACGTACTCCTCTTTTACCAGCAGGTATTCGTCCACGGTTTGTTGCCTGCGGCATGGGGCTGCGTTACGAATTCTTCGTTTTTTCCTCAGAACGTCCTTTTTTAAGTTGTCCAGGGCAGGCGACCACCACGGGGGTCCCGCGTCACCTTTCCATGCGCCTAGCTTGGGTATTGCTTTTTCGCAAGCTTTACGGATGGTTTCTGTGTAGGATGTTAGTATTTCTTCCAGACCCTCCAGGTCTCGCACTTCCGACACCCTGGTCACGGTGATGCTGTTTTCGGCTAATCCAGAGGTGAAGTGTGTATTGAAGTCGGACCATTTTGCCTTCTTGGTGTTGTAGATGCGTGTAGAGATTGGCCTTAGGGGTTCCAGGCCCTTCTCTAGTCTCAGACTGAAGGTAATTGCGTTGTGGTCTGATGTTGTGAGACTTCTATTCACACTCCACTCCTCGATTTTGCCCAGCAAGGACAGGCTGCAAGCAGTTACATCTACTATGCTTGTGCAGAGCCTGTCTCCCCTGTAGGTCTCAAAAGTGGGAACTTGACCTGTGTTGAGGATTTGGAAGTCCATCTCGTTTAGGAAGGTGTTGTACGCCGCCCCGCGGTGGTCCTCCGAGTTGCTTCCCCACCAGTGGCTCCAGGCGTTTACGTCTCCCGCCACTATGATGTTTTCCGTGCCCAACTTTCCGGAGAGCCTTTTTGTTTCCGAGATGTACGGGTCTATGTCTTGGTCGCCCTCGTAGTAGACGGATATCACTCCAAGCTTTAGCTGGCCAGCTTTTATGAGAACGGCGGCGACGTTTTCGGTTACCAGTTGGGGGTCGTGGATGACCTCCAGGCTGCCCCCGAACACGACGATTGCCGCTTTCACTGGCTTTTGGCGATCCAGGGTGCACTGAATGACTTGCGTGCCGGGGCTTTGTTTCATAGTGCCAGTTCTTCCAACGTAGGGCTCCTGAACTAGCGCTATTGAAACTCCCTTTTCCTGGGCCGCCTGGAAGAGTTCAGCTGTTGCGAGCTTGGAGCGCTGCAGGTTTGCCTGGATGATCTTGAGCTTCCTTTTTGATCCGTCTGATGTTCCTGGGCTCTGCGAGTTGACCGACCCGTTTTCTGCCTGGTCGCCCTTAGCAATAGGAAACACGAGACCTCGCTATGTGGTCCCATTTTTGGCGTTCTTGACACACGTCACTGAAAGCGGTGTGCGCCCGGTCGCTGTCCTCTCTTTGAGCTTTTGTGCAGTTTGTGCACACCGGAGGTTTGCCAGCCGCTCTCGAGGGGCAGTTTCCACTCCCGTGTGCGTCGCTGCAAAAGCAGCAAGCTGCATGCTCGGCCTTGCACATGGACTTGGAGTGGCCGTACGCCAAGCATTTTGTGCACTGCACCAGTGGAGACTGATCCTCGACTCGGCATCGCTGGATTCCGATGTGTACTTTTTCCGCCTCAATAAATCGCTTCCAGACTTCTGGAGAGAGCTCTACGACCGGGTGGCACTCGTGTGGGTTCCGCGCGCGTTTCCTATACCGCATCTTTATGGTTGGTTCCTCGACACCGATGTCGCGCAGAAGATGTCGGTTCTGCGCTTTTAGGAGATCTACAATCTCCTCGTCGGTGTTGTTGGAGAGCACTCCTTTGATGCAGGCTAAGGGGTTTGCCGGCTTTGCCTCGGAAATTTTCAGGCTTCCGTTTCCCTGGACTTTTTCTCTGACGATTTGCAAGTCCTCCTTGCTCGCGCAACTTAGGACCACCTTTTGGTTCCGAGCTTTCCGAACCTTGTCGACCTTAGCCCCGGTGTTTTTTAAGTCCAGGGCTGCCGTAATTTTGTCTATCACGTTTTGGCCCGTATGTTTTGGGTCCTTCGATGACACGATTAACGTGTGGTTCGGATGTTTTGGCGGTTGTGGTTTCGCCGCCGCCTGGGCAAACGTCATTGGTCCCAACGGCGGCTTTTCTGACGTATGAAGCTCGGAAACTCCTTTCTTTATCGTGGCCAAAGTTTGCTTGACCTCCGCCATCGCGAGTTCTGCCTCTAGGTTTGGCGCTGGGGGCGCGGGGACCTCGGGTTTTTTGTCTCGCAGTTCGCGGAGGTCTGAAGAGACCATTTGGAGCCGCTCCGTCAGTGGCTCAAGGTGTGCAGCCAAGTCCAGGGTGGGCTCAGGTGGGGCGGGAGAGTTTGCGGGTCTGTTCAGAAGGTGTTGCACGGATTCCTTCAGCGTCTCTATCTCTGACGTGAATTTGGTGATGGTGCTTTGCAGTTCGGGAGTTTCGGGTTGTGAGGGCGGTGTTTTGGGAGTAGCCGGTGCCGCTGCGAGACTTTCCACCGTTCGCCGGAGGGTGTCGAGTTGATTAGACACGCAGCCGATGTTATTGCCGAGTTTCGTGACACTCGCCTCGATGGTGTGCCATTTTGGCTCCCCTGAGGCGGGTTTTATGTCATCAGTTTTCTTGTCTCCCTCCTGGTGGATCTTTTTTCCCAGCGACGTCACTTCTTTTTGTATTTCGGCGATTTGGCGGAATGGCTCGTCCATCTCGTGCCCAAGCCAGTTTCTTATGGCCTTTGCCTCGACCAAGGTCTCCGAGATGTCCTTTCGAGCTTGGCACATTTCTTTTGTCAGGCTTTGACGCATTTCGGCTAACTCCTTTATATGACTTCTTTGAACGTATACGAGTTCCTTGGCGTGGCTGGAGTTCTCTTTCTCGAGGTTGTATTTGTGTCTAGCCCTAGAGTCTGACAGGGACAGCACTGTCTCGTACAGGCCCTGCAGGCAGTCGAGAGCGGTAGCTTTGCACTCCCGCTTCATATTGCCCGCAGCTTCCAGTGCGTCCTTCCCTTTTTGCAGCAGGTCGTTCGCCACCCTTGTCGCCGTGTCCATTAGCACCCCGGTTCCTCTCCTCGGCGTCGAGTAGAGGATGCTGACGCGTTTGTTGGCCGCCGCTGTTGTAGCCGATGACTCAATCGATGAGGCGACCGAGATTTCTTCGTCCGATACTACGGGACGAGGAGGAGAAATCCCGCATTGCTCCCAGTCGATCACCTTATCGATTGCGACGTCGGCTGACGCAGGTTCTGGTGTCAGCGGTGTTTGGGCAGAGCCTTCGCTGGCTGGCACCCCACTCTCCCCCGCGGCGATCCGCGAGGCCGGAGCGTTAGCTTCGGCCGCGCAGCTCTCCGAGGGGGAGGTTTCGGGCTGCGGCGGAGTTTGGCCTTTGCCAGCTTGCTTCCTCCTCCGCGGCGGTTTTGGCGCTTCCGGCATCTTCGTTTGCGCGGGCGGCTGCCTCAGCTTTTCTGAGGTGGACGATCTTGCCACTGCGGCCTTGGTTAGGACCTTTTCCCGCAGTGAGCGCGTTGGTCTTGGGGCGGTTTCCGAGGCAGACTTGTGTGAGCTCTCAGCACTTGAGCTAGACATTTTTATTTTTTTTTTTTTTTTTGTTGTTATATCTTATTTACCTAACTTGTTTTTTTTTAATTCTACAGCAAATTATTATTCTAAGTTGTTTGTTGAAAGCCCGGGCTACGCGTTGATGTCTTTTGCCCGCTTCCTACCGTTCTGGTGAACCCCGCTTTGCAGTGTTCGCGTTGGAATGCGAGTTCACCGTGACCGACACCAGGGACACACGTGCGCACGGCCAGCGAGCGATAACTAGGTCAAACTGATTTTATTGTCTTGCGATCGGGCGTGGAGTTACTGGTGACCTCCACCCGCGTTTGGTGGCTACAGAGTTTTCACCGACCGCAAGATACGTTGACCTGTTTATGGTGGCCTTGGGCTCAGCTGGTTATGGTGGAAATGTGTGGACTCTTATAGGACTTAATGGAGGACTTATTGGCGCGATCGACTAAGTCGGCGGGGTTCACCTGAACTGCAGTTCTGGCGTTTCGCAATTGACAGATTTCTCGTCTAACGGGCTGTGGGGAGATATCCTGAGGGAACGGGGGCTAGGGCTGTGTTGGCTATTTCTACTACTTGGGGGGAACAAGAGACGGCGTAAAATTGACTTTTTCTACGGTATACCTACCTACTTAGCTATCCTTAACTAACTTATATTAACTTAAACTAAGACTAATTTAATACGTGTGTTGGATGTTACGTAAGCTGCTCGCTGGTGGACTGCGTTGCTGTAGTGGAGTACAAGCGCCTTCGAGCCTTTTGCTGTTAAAGGCCCTGGGTGGTAGTGTTAAGTGAGGGGAAGGGGGACGGTGTCGAACGGAGGGGGCCCGGATTTGTGTTGAAATCTAGTTAGGTTAGGTTAGGTTAGGTTAGGTTAGGTTAGGTTAGGTTAGGTTAGGTTAGGTTAGGTTAGGTTAGGTTAGGTTAGGTTAGGTTAGGTTAGGTTAGGTTAGGTTAGGTTAGGTTAGGTTAGGTTAGGTTAGGTTAGGTTAGGTTAGGTTAGGTTAGGTTAGGTTAGGTTAGGTTAGGTTAGGTTAGGTTAGGTTAGGTTAGGTTAGGTTAGGTTAGGTTAGGTTAGGTTAGGTTAGGTTAGGTTAGGTTAGGTTAGGTTAGGTTAGGTTAGGTTAGGTTAGGTTAGGTTAGGTTAGGTTAGGTTAGGTTAGGTTAGGTTAGGTTAGGTTAGGTTAGGTTAGGTTAGGTTAGGTTAGGTTAGGTTAGGTTAGGTTAGGTTAGGTTAGGTTAGGTTAGGTTAGGTTAGGTTAGGTTAGGTTAGGTTAGGTTAGGTTAGGTTAGGTTAGGTTAGGTTAGGTTAGGTTAGGTTAGGTTAGGTTAGGTTAGGTTAGGTTAGGTTAGGTTAGGTTAGGTTAGGTTAGGTTAGGTTAGGTTAGGTTAGGTTAGGTTAGGTTAGGTTAGGTTAGGTTAGGTTAGGTTAGGTTAGGTTAGGTTAGGTTAGGTTAGGTTAGGTTAGGTTAGGTTAGGTTAGGTTAGGTTAGGTTAGGTTAGGTTAGGTTAGGTTAGGTTAGGTTAGGTTAGGTTAGGTTAGGTTAGGTTAGGTTAGGTTAGGTTAGGTTAGGTTAGGTTAGGTTAGGTTAGGTTAGGTTAGGTTAGGTTAGGTTAGGTTAGGTTAGGTTAGGTTAGGTTAGGTTAGGTTAGGTTAGGTTAGGTTAGGTTAGGTTAGGTTAGGTTAGGTTAGGTTAGGTTAGGTTAGGTTAGGTTAGGTTAGGTTAGGTTAGGTTAGGTTAGGTTAGGTTAGGTTAGGTTAGGTTAGGTTAGGTTAGGTTAGGTTAGGTTAGGTTAGGTTAGGTTAGGTTAGGTTAGGTTAGGTTAGGTTAGGTTAGGTTAGGTTAGGTTAGGTTAGGTTAGGTTAGGTTAGGTTAGGTTAGGTTAGGTTAGGTTAGGTTAGGTTAGGTTAGGTTAGGTTAGGTTAGGTTAGGTTAGGTTAGGTTAGGTTAGGTTAGGTTAGGTTAGGTTAGGTTAGGTTAGGTTAGGTTAGGTTAGGTTAGGTTAGGTTAGGTTAGGTTAGGTTAGGTTAGGTTAGGTTAGGTTAGGTTAGGTTAGGTTAGGTTAGGTTAGGTTAGGTTAGGTTAGGTTAGGTTAGGTTAGGTTAGGTTAGGTTAGGTTAGGTTAGGTTAGGTTAGGTTAGGTTAGGTTAGGTTAGGTTAGGTTAGGTTAGGTTAGGTTAGGTTAGGTTAGGTTAGGTTAGGTTAGGTTAGGTTAGGTTAGGTTAGGTTAGGTTAGGTTAGGTTAGGTTAGGTTAGGTTAGGTTAGGTTAGGTTAGGTTAGGTTAGGTTAGGTTAGGTTAGGTTAGGTTAGGTTAGGTTAGGTTAGGTTAGGTTAGGTTAGGTTAGGTTAGGTTAGGTTAGGTTAGGTTAGGTTAGGTTAGGTTAGGTTAGGTTAGGTTAGGTTAGGTTAGGTTAGGTTAGGTTAGGTTAGGTTAGGTTAGGTTAGGTTAGGTTAGGTTAGGTTAGGTTAGGTTAGGTTAGGTTAGGTTAGGTTAGGTTAGGTTAGGTTAGGTTAGGTTAGGTTAGGTTAGGTTAGGTTAGGTTAGGTTAGGTTAGGTTAGGTTAGGTTAGGTTAGGTTAGGTTAGGTTAGGTTAGGTTAGGTTAGGTTAGGTTAGGTTAGGTTAGGTTAGGTTAGGTTAGGTTAGGTTAGGTTAGGTTAGGTTAGGTTAGGTTAGGTTAGGTTAGGTTAGGTTAGGTTAGGTTAGGTTAGGTTAGGTTAGGTTAGGTTAGGTTAGGTTAGGTTAGGTTAGGTTAGGTTAGGTTAGGTTAGGTTAGGTTAGGTTAGGTTAGGTTAGGTTAGGTTAGGTTAGGTTAGGTTAGGTTAGGTTAGGTTAGGTTAGGTTAGGTTAGGTTAGGTTAGGTTAGGTTAGGTTAGGTTAGGTTAGGTTAGGTTAGGTTAGGTTAGGTTAGGTTAGGTTAGGTTAGGTTAGGTTAGGTTAGGTTAGGTTAGGTTAGGTTAGGTTAGGTTAGGTTAGGTTAGGTTAGGTTAGGTTAGGTTAGGTTAGGTTAGGTTAGGTTAGGTTAGGTTAGGTTAGGTTAGGTTAGGTTAGGTTAGGTTAGGTTAGGTTAGGTTAGGTTAGGTTAGGTTAGGTTAGGTTAGGTTAGGTTAGGTTAGGTTAGGTTAGGTTAGGTTAGGTTAGGTTAGGTTAGGTTAGGTTAGGTTAGGTTAGGTTAGGTTAGGTTAGGTTAGGTTAGGTTAGGTTAGGTTAGGTTAGGTTAGGTTAGGTTAGGTTAGGTTAGGTTAGGTTAGGTTAGGTTAGGTTAGGTTAGGTTAGGTTAGGTTAGGTTAGGTTAGGTTAGGTTAGGTTAGGTTAGGTTAGGTTAGGTTAGGTTAGGTTAGGTTAGGTTAGGTTAGGTTAGGTTAGGTTAGGTTAGGTTAGGTTAGGTTAGGTTAGGTTAGGTTAGGTTAGGTTAGGTTAGGTTAGGTTAGGTTAGGTTAGGTTAGGTTAGGTTAGGTTAGGTTAGGTTAGGTTAGGTTAGGTTAGGTTAGGTTAGGTTAGGTTAGGTTAGGTTAGGTTAGGTTAGGTTAGGTTAGGTTAGGTTAGGTTAGGTTAGGTTAGGTTAGGTTAGGT
Organism: Yponomeuta cagnagella; assembly: GCA_947310995.1. NCBI lineage: Eukaryota > Metazoa > Arthropoda > Insecta > Lepidoptera > Yponomeutidae > Yponomeuta > Yponomeuta cagnagella. The sequence continues at coordinate 1,455 of OX371270.1, read as the reverse complement.
TAGGTTAGGTTAGGTTAGGTTAGGTTAGGTTAGGTTAGGTTAGGTTAGGTTAGGTTAGGTTAGGTTAGGTTAGGTTAGGTTAGGTTAGGTTAGGTTAGGTTAGGTTAGGTTAGGTTAGGTTAGGTTAGGTTAGGTTAGGTTAGGTTAGGTTAGGTTAGGTTAGGTTAGGTTAGGTTAGGTTAGGTTAGGTTAGGTTAGGTTAGGTTAGGTTAGGTTAGGTTAGGTTAGGTTAGGTTAGGTTAGGTTAGGTTAGGTTAGGTTAGGTTAGGTTAGGTTAGGTTAGGTTAGGTTAGGTTAGGTTAGGTTAGGTTAGGTTAGGTTAGGTTAGGTTAGGTTAGGTTAGGTTAGGTTAGGTTAGGTTAGGTTAGGTTAGGTTAGGTTAGGTTAGGTTAGGTTAGGTTAGGTTAGGTTAGGTTAGGTTAGGTTAGGTTAGGTTAGGTTAGGTTAGGTTAGGTTAGGTTAGGTTAGGTTAGGTTAGGTTAGGTTAGGTTAGGTTAGGTTAGGTTAGGTTAGGTTAGGTTAGGTTAGGTTAGGTTAGGTTAGGTTAGGTTAGGTTAGGTTAGGTTAGGTTAGGTTAGGTTAGGTTAGGTTAGGTTAGGTTAGGTTAGGTTAGGTTAGGTTAGGTTAGGTTAGGTTAGGTTAGGTTAGGTTAGGTTAGGTTAGGTTAGGTTAGGTTAGGTTAGGTTAGGTTAGGTTAGGTTAGGTTAGGTTAGGTTAGGTTAGGTTAGGTTAGGTTAGGTTAGGTTAGGTTAGGTTAGGTTAGGTTAGGTTAGGTTAGGTTAGGTTAGGTTAGGTTAGGTTAGGTTAGGTTAGGTTAGGTTAGGTTAGGTTAGGTTAGGTTAGGTTAGGTTAGGTTAGGTTAGGTTAGGTTAGGTTAGGTTAGGTTAGGTTAGGTTAGGTTAGGTTAGGTTAGGTTAGGTTAGGTTAGGTTAGGTTAGGTTAGGTTAGGTTAGGTTAGGTTAGGTTAGGTTAGGTTAGGTTAGGTTAGGTTAGGTTAGGTTAGGTTAGGTTAGGTTAGGTTAGGTTAGGTTAGGTTAGGTTAGGTTAGGTTAGGTTAGGTTAGGTTAGGTTAGGTTAGGTTAGGTTAGGTTAGGTTAGGTTAGGTTAGGTTAGGTTAGGTTAGGTTAGGTTAGGTTAGGTTAGGTTAGGTTAGGTTAGGTTAGGTTAGGTTAGGTTAGGTTAGGTTAGGTTAGGTTAGGTTAGGTTAGGTTAGGTTAGGTTAGGTTAGGTTAGGTTAGGTTAGGTTAGGTTAGGTTAGGTTAGGTTAGGTTAGGTTAGGTTAGGTTAGGTTAGGTTAGGTTAGGTTAGAGTTAGGTTAGGTTAGGTTAGGTTAGGTTAGGTTAGGTTAGGTTAGGTTAGGTTAGGTTAGGTTAGGTTAGGTTAGGTTAGGTTAGGTTAGGTTAGGTTAGGTTAGGTTAGGTTAGGTTAGGTTAGGTTAGGTTAGGTTAGGTTAGG
>OX371269.1:22986443-22988943 GCA_947310995.1 Yponomeuta cagnagella | reverse complement strand
AACCTAACCTAACCTAACCTAACCTAACCTAACCTAACCTAACCTAACCTAACCTAACCTAACCTAACCTAACCTAACCTAACCTAACCTAACCTAACCTAACCTAACCTAACCTAACCTAACCTAACCTAACCTAACCTAACCTAACCTAACCTAACCTAACCTAACCTAACCTAACCTAACCTAACCTAACCTAACCTAACCTAACCTAACCTAACCTAACCTAACCTAACCTAACCTAACCTAACCTAACCTAACCTAACCTAACCTAACCTAACCTAACCTAACCTAACCTAACCTAACCTAACCTAACCTAACCTAACCTAACCTAACCTAACCTAACCTAACCTAACCTAACCTAACCTAACCTAACCTAACCTAACCTAACCTAACCTAACCTAACCTAACCTAACCTAACCTAACCTAACCTAACCTAACCTAACCTAACCTAACCTAACCTAACCTAACCTAACCTAACCTAACCTAACCTAACCTAACCTAACCTAACCTAACCTAACCTAACCTAACCTAACCTAACCTAACCTAACCTAACCTAACCTAACCTAACCTAACCTAACCTAACCTAACCTAACCTAACCTAACCTAACCTAACCTAACCTAACCTAACCTAACCTAACCTAACCTAACCTAACCTAACCTAACCTAACCTAACCTAACCTAACCTAACCTAACCTAACCTAACCTAACCTAACCTAACCTAACCTAACCTAACCTAACCTAACCTAACCTAACCTAACCTAACCTAACCTAACCTAACCTAACCTAACCTAACCTAACCTAACCTAACCTAACCTAACCTAACCTAACCTAACCTAACCTAACCTAACCTAACCTAACCTAACCTAACCTAACCTAACCTAACCTAACCTAACCTAACCTAACCTAACCTAACCTAACCTAACCTAACCTAACCTAACCTAACCTAACCTAACCTAACCTAACCTAACCTAACCTAACCTAACCTAACCTAACCTAACCTAACCTAACCTAACCTAACCTAACCTAACCTAACCTAACCTAACCTAACCTAACCTAACCTAACCTAACCTAACCTAACCTAACCTAACCTAACCTAACCTAACCTAACCTAACCTAACCTAACCTAACCTAACCTAACCTAACCTAACCTAACCTAACCTAACCTAACCTAACCTAACCTAACCTAACCTAACCTAACCTAACCTAACCTAACCTAACCTAACCTAACCTAACCTAACCTAACCTAACCTAACCTAACCTAACCTAACCTAACCTAACCTAACCTAACCTAACCTAACCTAACCTAACCTAACCTAACCTAACCTAACCTAACCTAACCTAACCTAACCTAACCTAACCTAACCTAACCTAACCTAACCTAACCTAACCTAACCTAACCTAACCTAACCTAACCTAACCTAACCTAACCTAACCTAACCTAACCTAACCTAACCTAACCTAACCTAACCTAACCTAACCTAACCTAACCTAACCTAACCTAACCTAACCTAACCTAACCTAACCTAACCTAACCTAACCTAACCTAACCTAACCTAACCTAACCTAACCTAACCTAACCTAACCTAACCTAACCTAACCTAACCTAACCTAACCTAACCTAACCTAACCTAACCTAACCTAACCTAACCTAACCTAACCTAACCTAACCTAACCTAACCTAACCTAACCTAACCTAACCTAACCTAACCTAACCTAACCTAACCTAACCTAACCTAACCTAACCTAACCTAACCTAACCTAACCTAACCTAACCTAACCTAACCTAACCTAACCTAACCTAACCTAACCTAACCTAACCTAACCTAACCTAACCTAACCTAACCTAACCTAACCTAACCTAACCTAACCTAACCTAACCTAACCTAACCTAACCTAACCTAACCTAACCTAACCTAACCTAACCTAACCTAACCTAACCTAACCTAACCTAACCTAACCTAACCTAACCTAACCTAACCTAACCTAACCTAACCTAACCTAACCTAACCTAACCTAACCTAACCTAACCTAACCTAACCTAACCTAACCTAACCTAACCTAACCTAACCTAACCTAACCTAACCTAACCTAACCTAACCTAACCTAACCTAACCTAACCTAACCTAACCTAACCTAACCTAACCTAACCTAACCTAACCTAACCTAACCTAACCTAACCTAACCTAACCTAACCTAACCTAACCTAACCTAACCTAACCTAACCTAACCTAACCTAACCTAACCTAACCTAACCTAACCTAACCTAACCTAACCTAACCTAACCTAACCTAACCTAACCTAACCTAACCTAACCTAACCTAACCTAACCTAACCTAACCTAACCTAACCTAACCTAACCTAACCTAACCTAACCTAACCTAACCTAACCTAACCTAACCTAACCTAACCTAACCTAACCTAACCTAACCTAACCTAACCTAACCTAACCTAACCTAACCTAACCTAACCTAACCTAACCTAACCTAACCTAACCTAACCT
>OX371269.1:22968943-22976443 GCA_947310995.1 Yponomeuta cagnagella | reverse complement strand
ACCTAACCTAACCTAACCTAACCTAACCTAACCTAACCTAACCTAACCTAACCTAACCTAACCTAACCTAACCTAACCTAACCTAACCTAACCTAACCTAACCTAACCTAACCTAACCTAACCTAACCTAACCTAACCTAACCTAACCTAACCTAACCTAACCTAACCTAACCTAACCTAACCTAACCTAACCTAACCTAACCTAACCTAACCTAACCTAACCTAACCTAACCTAACCTAACCTAACCTAACCTAACCTAACCTAACCTAACCTAACCTAACCTAACCTAACCTAACCTAACCTAACCTAACCTAACCTAACCTAACCTAACCTAACCTAACCTAACCTAACCTAACCTAACCTAACCTAACCTAACCTAACCTAACCTAACCTAACCTAACCTAACCTAACCTAACCTAACCTAACCTAACCTAACCTAACCTAACCTAACCTAACCTAACCTAACCTAACCTAACCTAACCTAACCTAACCTAACCTAACCTAACCTAACCTAACCTAACCTAACCTAACCTAACCTAACCTAACCTAACCTAACCTAACCTAACCTAACCTAACCTAACCTAACCTAACCTAACCTAACCTAACCTAACCTAACCTAACCTAACCTAACCTAACCTAACCTAACCTAACCTAACCTAACCTAACCTAACCTAACCTAACCTAACCTAACCTAACCTAACCTAACCTAACCTAACCTAACCTAACCTAACCTAACCTAACCTAACCTAACCTAACCTAACCTAACCTAACCTAACCTAACCTAACCTAACCTAACCTAACCTAACCTAACCTAACCTAACCTAACCTAACCTAACCTAACCTAACCTAACCTAACCTAACCTAACCTAACCTAACCTAACCTAACCTAACCTAACCTAACCTAACCTAACCTAACCTAACCTAACCTAACCTAACCTAACCTAACCTAACCTAACCTAACCTAACCTAACCTAACCTAACCTAACCTAACCTAACCTAACCTAACCTAACCTAACCTAACCTAACCTAACCTAACCTAACCTAACCTAACCTAACCTAACCTAACCTAACCTAACCTAACCTAACCTAACCTAACCTAACCTAACCTAACCTAACCTAACCTAACCTAACCTAACCTAACCTAACCTAACCTAACCTAACCTAACCTAACCTAACCTAACCTAACCTAACCTAACCTAACCTAACCTAACCTAACCTAACCTAACCTAACCTAACCTAACCTAACCTAACCTAACCTAACCTAACCTAACCTAACCTAACCTAACCTAACCTAACCTAACCTAACCTAACCTAACCTAACCTAACCTAACCTAACCTAACCTAACCTAACCTAACCTAACCTAACCTAACCTAACCTAACCTAACCTAACCTAACCTAACCTAACCTAACCTAACCTAACCTAACCTAACCTAACCTAACCTAACCTAACCTAACCTAACCTAACCTAACCTAACCTAACCTAACCTAACCTAACCTAACCTAACCTAACCTAACCTAACCTAACCTAACCTAACCTAACCTAACCTAACCTAACCTAACCTAACCTAACCTAACCTAACCTAACCTAACCTAACCTAACCTAACCTAACCTAACCTAACCTAACCTAACCTAACCTAACCTAACCTAACCTAACCTAACCTAACCTAACCTAACCTAACCTAACCTAACCTAACCTAACCTAACCTAACCTAACCTAACCTAACCTAACCTAACCTAACCTAACCTAACCTAACCTAACCTAACCTAACCTAACCTAACCTAACCTAACCTAACCTAACCTAACCTAACCTAACCTAACCTAACCTAACCTAACCTAACCTAACCTAACCTAACCTAACCTAACCTAACCTAACCTAACCTAACCTAACCTAACCTAACCTAACCTAACCTAACCTAACCTAACCTAACCTAACCTAACCTAACCTAACCTAACCACCGAAAAACTAATTCTGAAAATTTCACCTACCTGCTCGTGCCGCACCTTCTTGAAAGCGTCTCGCTCCCAGCTATCCGCCCCTGAAAACAGAATAAGATTAGATTCAGTATTTTTCGAGTAATTAAATAAAAACACATAATTTTCCTCATTTTTCAAAATTTTTCCTCCATAGCTTTTCCGAAACTCACCCGTTCTCATATAAAACACCACCGCTGACATAGCGGGACACCCCCGCGTCGATAGACACCACTTTTATGGTGATAGGGTGATATTTCGTCGAACTCCATACTAAGCGTCAAGCAAAAAGTTCACCTTAGTGATAGAATAGTTTCATACATCACCGAAAAACTAATTCTGAAAATTTCACCTACCTGCTCGTGCCGCACCTTCTTGAAAGCGTCTCGCTCCCAGCTATCCGCCCCTGAAAACAGAATAAGATTAGATTCAGTATTTTTCGAGTAATTAAATAAAAACACATAATTTTCCTCATTTTTCAAAATTTTTCCTCCATAGCTTTTCCGAAACTCACCCGTTCTCATATAAAACACCACCGCTGACATAGCGGGACACCCCCGCGTCGATAGACACCACTTTTATGGTGATAGGGTGATATTTCGTCGAACTCCATACTAAGCGTCAAGCAAAAAGTTCACCTTAGTGATAGAATAGTTTCATACATCACCGAAAAACTAATTCTGAAAATTTCACCTACCTGCTCGTGCCGCACCTTCTTGAAAGCGTCTCGCTCCCAGCTATCCGCCCCTGAAAACAGAATAAGATTAGATTCAGTATTTTTCGAGTAATTAAATAAAAACACATAATTTTCCTCATTTTTCAAAATTTTTCCTCCATAGCTTTTCCGAAACTCACCCGTTCTCATATAAAACACCACCGCTGACATAGCGGGACACCCCCGATTTTTGCCCGCCACCCACCCCGCCGCCCCGCCCCACCGACCCTTGGTCGATACCTTTACCACGAGGTATTTTTTGTGGGAGGAAAAAGACATTTTTGGCCGCTAAAACTTTTTTGTGAGGATGCTGAGGTCGCCGGTTGGGTCGACCTCTTGTCTAATGACGAGCAACGTTTTGGACCCCCCCGGCACGGCGCCCCCCCTCCTAGGTGACAGTCAGGACGAAGGGGACTTCCGGTCGCCCATCTACGGGTCCCCCACGCCCTCTATCTCCATTTCTAGGGACCTGATGCCCTCTTTCACGCGGGCTTCCACCCAACTCCCGTCTCCTGCTCCCTCCACGCCCAATCCTATCACCGCTAGGATACTACAGCTCCTCTCCGGCATAGACGCCGCCGCGAAGGAGGCTGGAAATATAAAGAAGGCATGCAAGTCAGTGATTTTAAACAACACCAAAGAGATTAAAGACCTACTTACCTCTAATCCTGACTCTGCACCCGCCGCTGCTCCCGCTGATCTGTCTGCCACCGCCGAGGCCGTCCGCAAGGTGGTCCGCGAAGAGTTATCCCAGCTTAAATTTCCTGCAACCACCCCCATACTTACCCCCATGCCCGCCGCCGCTGCCGCCGCCGCCATGTCTTCATCCTTTGCCGATATTGTCCGCGCCCAAAAGGCACCTAAAAAGACGCCCTCCACCCCACCTAAGACACGCCCTGCAATAATTGTGGAATCCAAACACAAGGTGCTCAGTTCTGCCGAGACCTTGAAAACATTCAAGAACAGCATCTCCTTCCGTGACACGAACTTTGCGCCCGCGAGCGTAAAGTTCGTGTCAAACAACAAACTACGAGTAGAGTTTGACACTGTCCAACATCGCGAGCAGACACTCGCCAAGATTAACAAGCCCGACTGCCCGGTCCAGGCCGAGGCATCGAAATGCCTGCGCCCTATGTTCATTGTGAAGGGCGTCCCGGCCGACATCCCGGCGGAGGATCTCGGAGAAATTCTCATCGGGCAAAACGAGCCTATCCGCAACTCACTCACCAAAAATGAAGACCTCGTGTTTCGCTTCAAACGCGCTAACCGCAACCAGGCGCTGTATAACGCTGTCTTCATGACAACCCCAACTGTCTGGCGTGCGGTCACCGATATGGTCAAGGTAAACCTCGACCATCAGCGCGTGCACGCAGAAGAATATGTGCCCTTGCTGCAGTGCTACCAGTGCCTGCAGTTTGGGCACACCAAAGCCCGATGCACGCAGGGAACTACCATCTGCTCCCACTGCGCAGCCCCTGGGCACGAGTATAAGACCTGTCCCAACAAAGATGACTCTAGTAAGGCCCAGTGTCATAATTGCACCCAACACGCCAAGACCACCAACTCAAAAATCAAGACTAACCATAGTGCCACCTCCCAAAATTGTTCTCGAAAGTCGCAAATGATTGAAAAGATACGCTCACGCACTGATTATGGCATATAGATCACAATCATTAACAGCTAACCAACCTCGCAATCATACCCTTCTTTGCACTCAAGTTAATCTTGATAAAAGCAGAAACGCTCTACATGAGCTAACAATACATTTAGATAATTCTGAACACGACCTTATCTTTATCACAGAACCCTACACCTCTAATATTAATTTACTAAAACCTATTCCCGGCTACACCACCCACCAGTTTTGTTCATCACCACCTGTTAAATCTGCCATACTCATAAAAGATAAATCTTATAGCTCTCTCGGACTTTCTGAGTATTCCGACTCCAATCTCACCATTGTACAACTCAAAAGTAAGACAGGAATAAAACTTTACCTCATCTCCATCTATGTCACCCCTCGCACCGACGACGCCAACACTATTAGGAAGCTCGATCACTTTCTCCAGCGCACACCAGGGTCCCCACACCTTATATGCGGAGACTTTAACGGGTGGCACACTGCCTGGGGCTCCTCCGAAAATAATCACCGCGGAAATCTGATTCACGACCTCATCACTGTACATAATCTGCAGATCTGTAATCTCGGCAGCACACCGACATTTGAGACCATCACCCATGGACGTCCACGTAACTCCATTATTGACTTGACACTTATAAGTAATCCTCATAATATCACAATCACTGACTGGACAGTAGACATCTCAGTCTGCCCATCAACCCAGCACAATTCCATCACGTTTAAACTGCACCTAGGACCCACCCCCTTTACCAAGAAAATTAAATTATCCACCTTCAAATATAGCACGGCACACGTCAAATGGGATGAAATCCAAGAACAATTTAGCACCATTGTTAGACAACATCTTCCACCGGATTCCGATTTCCAAACATTTGATCCTAATCAGCTCAATCATTACGTAGATCGATTCACAGATGCCATCCAGCTCGCCTGCGACCAAATTCTACCTCGCTCAACCGGCCCACCTTCTCGCGCGCCTTGGTGGAGTGAACACCTTGGTGAACTCAAACGAGCTGTTATTAGGAACCACCATCACCTGAGCAGGGCCGCTCGTCGTCACCAACCCCTCGACGACCTGATTGCGGAACGTGACAGACTAAAACACGAATACTCTACAGCCTTCTGTGCAGCCTCCACGGAACATTTCCGCGAATTCTGTAGCCGCCAGAAGAAAGAGGATGTGTGGTCTGTCACGAACCGAATCATCAAGTCCCGACCCCTCGCTCAGGCACCTGCCACCCTCCGCCTACAAGACGGAACTTACACGACGGACACCAAGGACACTGCCCAAGCTCTATTAAACCACTTCTATCCAGATGACACGCAAGACTCTCCAGGGAAACAGGCTGGACTACGTGCCAATATGGACTTACCAATTGACACGCCGTCCGAACCCGCCTTCACCTTGAACGAAGTCACAGAAAACTTAAAAGGGATGAACCACAAGCGAGCCCCTGGATTAGACCATCTCACTGCTGATATATGTCTCCGTGTCGCTCTGTGGTTCCCAGACATCGTATTGGGAATCATGAATTGCAGTCTCCGGCTCCAGTACTTTCCCAAGAGCTGGAAGACTGCTACAGCTAAAATTATCCCTAAACACAACAAATCCAATCATGACCAATTGTCCAGCTTTCGGCCCATTGGACTGCTGAATGTGTACGGCAAGCTTTTGGAGCGGCTGATTGTGAACCGACTCACCCACCATCTCGAAACAACGCACAACACCTCTCCGAACCAATTTGGATTTAAATGTCAAAAGTCCACTGTCATGGCCATCAACGAGGCCCTGAACACAATCAAATTCGCAAAGTCCCAAGGTGAACAGGTGATCGGCGTCTCGCTGGACATTAAGGCTGCCTTTGACCGCGCCTGGTGGCCGGCCATCTTCGCTAGGCTCCGAGACGCCGACTGCCCCAGTAACATTTATCGCCTCTTGCTGAATTATGTTCAAGACCGAGAAGTACAAATTAATTTCGCCGACTGCAAAGTTAGGAAATTTATGTCCAGGGGGTGTGTGCAGGGCTCGGTCACCGGCCCATTACTCTGGAACCTAATATTGGACGAACTCTTGACCATGCCGATGCCAGCCGGGTGCCGCCTTCAGGCATACGCTGACGATGTGCTATTGATCGCACACGCCAGAGACATCATATCCCTCCAACACATCATCAACTCGGCACTGAATGCTATTATTACCTGGGGCCAAGGAGTTAAGCTCGAATTTGGCCCGGACAAAACCCAGGCAATAGCATTCACCCAACGCGCTGCCCGCTGCAGGATATTCGTTCATAACCAGCCTCTACAATTCGTAAACCAAATAAAGTATCTAGGAATAATAATCGACAGACGACTCACCTTCATCCCGCACGCAACATACGTCATTGACAAGGCTCAAAAACTTTACAACCGTCTGACCATCTTTGTCCGACCCACGTGGGGTGTACATCCGGACAATGTCCGGACAATATACACTCACGTGATAGAACCCATCGTCTGTTATGGCGCCGGCATTTGGTCCAGTGCCATCAAATTTCAACACGTCCAACAGCGGCTACTTTCCATGCAACGACTCTTTGCCATAAAGATGGTTCAGGGGTTCCGCACCCTGAGCACCGCAGCATCCATATCCCTGGCACAACTTACCCCTCTTCCGGCGAAGGTGGCCGCTGTCGGAGATATTGAGGCTTCTAAACTCCTGGGTACTTCCTCGATGCTACCCACTGATGTCCCCATCGAGATTCCGACACCACCATCTGAACTCATACACCCCGCCCTTAGACGAGGCATTGAGTGCTCCGAGATCCACTCCACCTCTGACCTTGAGCGTATCCTTAACAATAACTCACTACGTATATACACGGACGGCAGTCGGCACGACGGCCGAGTCGGAGCTGCCTTCGTAGTGCAGAATTCCCAGGGAGACCGAGGGGCTGTAAGAAAGTTCAAGCTTCATGACAGCTGCTCGGTCTTCCAGGCAGAAATGCTAGCAATAGAAAAGTCCAGCGAATACATCATCCAAAACAACCCTCCACATACCATCATTATTTCTGATAGCAAGTCCGCTCTCATGGAGTTAGCAAACACGTACAGTACCAACAGTTTCGCGGTACGCACCCACAAAAACCTCTTGCAGGCTCGAACATCCGGGCTAGTGGTCGAGTTCGC
>OX371269.1:22948943-22966443 GCA_947310995.1 Yponomeuta cagnagella | reverse complement strand
CCTAACCTAACCTAACCTAACCTAACCTAACCTAACCTAACCTAACCTAACCTAACCTAACCTAACCTAACCTAACCTAACCTAACCTAACCTAACCTAACCTAACCTAACCTAACCTAACCTAACCTAACCTAACCTAACCTAACCTAACCTAACCTAACCTAACCTAACCTAACCTAACCTAACCTAACCTAACCTAACCTAACCTAACCTAACCTAACCTAACCTAACCTAACCTAACCTAACCTAACCTAACCTAACCTAACCTAACCTAACCTAACCTAACCTAACCTAACCTAACCTAACCTAACCTAACCTAACCTAACCTAACCTAACCTAACCTAACCTAACCTAACCTAACCTAACCTAACCTAACCTAACCTAACCTAACCTAACCTAACCTAACCTAACCTAACCTAACCTAACCTAACCTAACCTAACCTAACCTAACCTAACCTAACCTAACCTAACCTAACCTAACCTAACCTAACCTAACCTAACCTAACCTAACCTAACCTAACCTAACCTAACCTAACCTAACCTAACCTAACCTAACCTAACCTAACCTAACCTAACCTAACCTAACCTAACCTAACCTAACCTAACCTAACCTAACCTAACCTAACCTAACCTAACCTAACCTAACCTAACCTAACCTAACCTAACCTAACCTAACCTAACCTAACCTAACCTAACCTAACCTAACCTAACCTAACCTAACCTAACCTAACCTAACCTAACCTAACCTAACCTAACCTAACCTAACCTAACCTAACCTAACCTAACCTAACCTAACCTAACCTAACCTAACCTAACCTAACCTAACCTAACCTAACCTAACCTAACCTAACCTAACCTAACCTAACCTAACCTAACCTAACCTAACCTAACCTAACCTAACCTAACCTAACCTAACCTAACCTAACCTAACCTAACCTAACCTAACCTAACCTAACCTAACCTAACCTAACCTAACCTAACCTAACCTAACCTAACCTAACCTAACCTAACCTAACCTAACCTAACCTAACCTAACCTAACCTAACCTAACCTAACCTAACCTAACCTAACCTAACCTAACCTAACCTAACCTAACCTAACCTAACCTAACCTAACCTAACCTAACCTAACCTAACCTAACCTAACCTAACCTAACCTAACCTAACCTAACCTAACCTAACCTAACCTAACCTAACCTAACCTAACCTAACCTAACCTAACCTAACCTAACCTAACCTAACCTAACCTAACCTAACCTAACCTAACCTAACCTAACCTAACCTAACCTAACCTAACCTAACCTAACCTAACCTAACCTAACCTAACCTAACCTAACCTAACCTAACCTAACCTAACCTAACCTAACCTAACCTAACCTAACCTAACCTAACCTAACCTAACCTAACCTAACCTAACCTAACCTAACCTAACCTAACCTAACCTAACCTAACCTAACCTAACCTAACCTAACCTAACCTAACCTAACCTAACCTAACCTAACCTAACCTAACCTAACCTAACCTAACCTAACCTAACCTAACCTAACCTAACCTAACCTAACCTAACCTAACCTAACCTAACCTAACCTAACCTAACCTAACCTAACCTAACCTAACCTAACCTAACCTAACCTAACCTAACCTAACCTAACCTAACCTAACCTAACCTAACCTAACCTAACCTAACCTAACCTAACCTAACCTAACCTAACCTAACCTAACCTAACCTAACCTAACCTAACCTAACCTAACCTAACCTAACCTAACCTAACCTAACCTAACCTAACCTAACCTAACCTAACCTAACCTAACCTAACCTAACCTAACCTAACCTAACCTAACCTAACCTAACCTAACCTAACCTAACCTAACCTAACCTAACCTAACCTAACCTAACCTAACCTAACCTAACCTAACCTAACCTAACCTAACCTAACCTAACCTAACCTAACCTAACCTAACCTAACCTAACCTAACCTAACCTAACCTAACCTAACCTAACCTAACCTAACCTAACCTAACCTAACCTAACCTAACCTAACCTAACCTAACCTAACCTAACCTAACCTAACCTAACCTAACCTAACCTAACCTAACCTAACCTAACCTAACCTAACCTAACCTAACCTAACCTAACCTAACCTAACCTAACCTAACCTAACCTAACCTAACCTAACCTAACCTAACCTAACCTAACCTAACCTAACCTAACCTAACCTAACCTAACCTAACCTAACCTAACCTAACCTAACCTAACCTAACCTAACCTAACCTAACCTAACCTAACCTAACCTAACCTAACCTAACCTAACCTAACCTAACCTAACCTAACCTAACCTAACCTAACCTAACCTAACCTAACCTAACCTAACCTAACCTAACCTAACCTAACCTAACCTAACCTAACCTAACCTAACCTAACCTAACCTAACCTAACCTAACCTAACCTAACCTAACCTAACCTAACCTAACCTAACCTAACCTAACCTAACCTAACCTAACCTAACCTAACCTAACCTAACCTAACCTAACCTAACCTAACCTAACCTAACCTAACCTAACCTAACCTAACCTAACCTAACCTAACCTAACCTAACCTAACCTAACCTAACCTAACCTAACCTAACCTAACCTAACCTAACCTAACCTAACCTAACCTAACCTAACCTAACCTAACCTAACCTAACCTAACCTAACCTAACCTAACCTAACCTAACCTAACCTAACCTAACCTAACCTAACCTAACCTAACCTAACCTAACCTAACCTAACCTAACCTAACCTAACCTAACCTAACCTAACCTAACCTAACCTAACCTAACCTAACCTAACCTAACCTAACCTAACCTAACCTAACCTAACCTAACCTAACCTAACCTAACCTAACCTAACCTAACCTAACCTAACCTAACCTAACCTAACCTAACCTAACCTAACCTAACCTAACCTAACCTAACCTAACCTAACCTAACCTAACCTAACCTAACCTAACCTAACCTAACCTAACCTAACCTAACCTAACCTAACCTAACCTAACCTAACCTAACCTAACCTAACCTAACCTAACCTAACCTAACCTAACCTAACCTAACCTAACCTAACCTAACCTAACCTAACCTAACCTAACCTAACCTAACCTAACCTAACCTAACCTAACCTAACCTAACCTAACCTAACCTAACCTAACCTAACCTAACCTAACCTAACCTAACCTAACCTAACCTAACCTAACCTAACCTAACCTAACCTAACCTAACCTAACCTAACCTAACCTAACCTAACCTAACCTAACCTAACCTAACCTAACCTAACCTAACCTAACCTAACCTAACCTAACCTAACCTAACCTAACCTAACCTAACCTAACCTAACCTAACCTAACCTAACCTAACCTAACCTAACCTAACCTAACCTAACCTAACCTAACCTAACCTAACCTAACCTAACCTAACCTAACCTAACCTAACCTAACCTAACCTAACCTAACCTAACCTAACCTAACCTAACCTAACCTAACCTAACCTAACCTAACCTAACCTAACCTAACCTAACCTAACCTAACCTAACCTAACCTAACCTAACCTAACCTAACCTAACCTAACCTAACCTAACCTAACCTAACCTAACCTAACCTAACCTAACCTAACCTAACCTAACCTAACCTAACCTAACCTAACCTAACCTAACCTAACCTAACCTAACCTAACCTAACCTAACCTAACCTAACCTAACCTAACCTAACCTAACCTAACCTAACCTAACCTAACCTAACCTAACCTAACCTAACCTAACCTAACCTAACCTAACCTAACCTAACCTAACCTAACCTAACCTAACCTAACCTAACCTAACCTAACCTAACCTAACCTAACCTAACCTAACCTAACCTAACCTAACCTAACCTAACCTAACCTAACCTAACCTAACCTAACCTAACCTAACCTAACCTAACCTAACCTAACCTAACCTAACCTAACCTAACCTAACCTAACCTAACCTAACCTAACCTAACCTAACCTAACCTAACCTAACCTAACCTAACCTAACCTAACCTAACCTAACCTAACCTAACCTAACCTAACCTAACCTAACCTAACCTAACCTAACCTAACCTAACCTAACCTAACCTAACCTAACCTAACCTAACCTAACCTAACCTAACCTAACCTAACCTAACCTAACCTAACCTAACCTAACCTAACCTAACCTAACCTAACCTAACCTAACCTAACCTAACCTAACCTAACCTAACCTAACCTAACCTAACCTAACCTAACCTAACCTAACCTAACCTAACCTAACCTAACCTAACCTAACCTAACCTAACCTAACCTAACCTAACCTAACCTAACCTAACCTAACCTAACCTAACCTAACCTAACCTAACCTAACCTAACCTAACCTAACCTAACCTAACCTAACCTAACCTAACCTAACCTAACCTAACCTAACCTAACCTAACCTAACCTAACCTAACCTAACCTAACCTAACCTAACCTAACCTAACCTAACCTAACCTAACCTAACCTAACCTAACCTAACCTAACCTAACCTAACCTAACCTAACCTAACCTAACCTAACCTAACCTAACCTAACCTAACCTAACCTAACCTAACCTAACCTAACCTAACCTAACCTAACCTAACCTAACCTAACCTAACCTAACCTAACCTAACCTAACCTAACCTAACCTAACCTAACCTAACCTAACCTAACCTAACCTAACCTAACCTAACCTAACCTAACCTAACCTAACCTAACCTAACCTAACCTAACCTAACCTAACCTAACCTAACCTAACCTAACCTAACCTAACCTAACCTAACCTAACCTAACCTAACCTAACCTAACCTAACCTAACCTAACCTAACCTAACCTAACCTAACCTAACCTAACCTAACCTAACCTAACCTAACCTAACCTAACCTAACCTAACCTAACCTAACCTAACCTAACCTAACCTAACCTAACCTAACCTAACCTAACCTAACCTAACCTAACCTAACCTAACCTAACCTAACCTAACCTAACCTAACCTAACCTAACCTAACCTAACCTAACCTAACCTAACCTAACCTAACCTAACCTAACCTAACCTAACCTAACCTAACCTAACCTAACCTAACCTAACCTAACCTAACCTAACCTAACCTAACCTAACCTAACCTAACCTAACCTAACCTAACCTAACCTAACCTAACCTAACCTAACCTAACCTAACCTAACCTAACCTAACCTAACCTAACCTAACCTAACCTAACCTAACCTAACCTAACCTAACCTAACCTAACCTAACCTAACCTAACCTAACCTAACCTAACCTAACCTAACCTAACCTAACCTAACCTAACCTAACCTAACCTAACCTAACCTAACCTAACCTAACCTAACCTAACCTAACCTAACCTAACCTAACCTAACCTAACCTAACCTAACCTAACCTAACCTAACCTAACCTAACCTAACCTAACCTAACCTAACCTAACCTAACCTAACCTAACCTAACCTAACCTAACCTAACCTAACCTAACCTAACCTAACCTAACCTAACCTAACCTAACCTAACCTAACCTAACCTAACCTAACCTAACCTAACCTAACCTAACCTAACCTAACCTAACCTAACCTAACCTAACCTAACCTAACCTAACCTAACCTAACCTAACCTAACCTAACCTAACCTAACCTAACCTAACCTAACCTAACCTAACCTAACCTAACCTAACCTAACCTAACCTAACCTAACCTAACCTAACCTAACCTAACCTAACCTAACCTAACCTAACCTAACCTAACCTAACCTAACCTAACCTAACCTAACCTAACCTAACCTAACCTAACCTAACCTAACCTAACCTAACCTAACCTAACCTAACCTAACCTAACCTAACCTAACCTAACCTAACCTAACCTAACCTAACCTAACCTAACCTAACCTAACCTAACCTAACCTAACCTAACCTAACCTAACCTAACCTAACCTAACCTAACCTAACCTAACCTAACCTAACCTAACCTAACCTAACCTAACCTAACCTAACCTAACCTAACCTAACCTAACCTAACCTAACCTAACCTAACCTAACCTAACCTAACCTAACCTAACCTAACCTAACCTAACCTAACCTAACCTAACCTAACCTAACCTAACCTAACCTAACCTAACCTAACCTAACCTAACCTAACCTAACCTAACCTAACCTAACCTAACCTAACCTAACCTAACCTAACCTAACCTAACCTAACCTAACCTAACCTAACCTAACCTAACCTAACCTAACCTAACCTAACCTAACCTAACCTAACCTAACCTAACCTAACCTAACCTAACCTAACCTAACCTAACCTAACCTAACCTAACCTAACCTAACCTAACCTAACCTAACCTAACCTAACCTAACCTAACCTAACCTAACCTAACCTAACCTAACCTAACCTAACCTAACCTAACCTAACCTAACCTAACCTAACCTAACCTAACCTAACCTAACCTAACCTAACCTAACCTAACCTAACCTAACCTAACCTAACCTAACCTAACCTAACCTAACCTAACCTAACCTAACCTAACCTAACCTAACCTAACCTAACCTAACCTAACCTAACCTAACCTAACCTAACCTAACCTAACCTAACCTAACCTAACCTAACCTAACCTAACCTAACCTAACCTAACCTAACCTAACCTAACCTAACCTAACCTAACCTAACCTAACCTAACCTAACCTAACCTAACCTAACCTAACCTAACCTAACCTAACCTAACCTAACCTAACCTAACCTAACCTAACCTAACCTAACCTAACCTAACCTAACCTAACCTAACCTAACCTAACCTAACCTAACCTAACCTAACCTAACCTAACCTAACCTAACCTAACCTAACCTAACCTAACCTAACCTAACCTAACCTAACCTAACCTAACCTAACCTAACCTAACCTAACCTAACCTAACCTAACCTAACCTAACCTAACCTAACCTAACCTAACCTAACCTAACCTAACCTAACCTAACCTAACCTAACCTAACCTAACCTAACCTAACCTAACCTAACCTAACCTAACCTAACCTAACCTAACCTAACCTAACCTAACCTAACCTAACCTAACCTAACCTAACCTAACCTAACCTAACCTAACCTAACCTAACCTAACCTAACCTAACCTAACCTAACCTAACCTAACCTAACCTAACCTAACCTAACCTAACCTAACCTAACCTAACCTAACCTAACCTAACCTAACCTAACCTAACCTAACCTAACCTAACCTAACCTAACCTAACCTAACCTAACCTAACCTAACCTAACCTAACCTAACCTAACCTAACCCCCAGTACAAAGTCAACAGACGCAGAAAACCAAATCGCTCCGCGGAAAAAAAATCACAAGTCCCGCAAAAAAGGAGCTGCGCGCCTAAAAGTGTTAAAAAAGTGAACATCCAAGTGCAAGGAACAAGTGACATTGGAGGTGGTTCCCTATCCCATCGGGTTCCCGGATCGCAGTGCAGTGAAACCGACCACCAGTTTTTCGCGCAGTGAACCGGTGAACGCGACGACCGCGAGTACCTAGTGTCGTCAAAGCGAGCCCCCATAACACGGAAGAGGAAACCCCATCCCGATCGGAGCACCCAGCCACCCCCCACAGCCAAAAAATCACCCCGTCCCAGTTTTCGGGGTGACCCGTTTGGAGCGCGCCGTCGAAATCAACACCACCACACGCAACGGACACCAACGAACCCAACGCCGAAAACCGCAGCCCAATCGGACCACCCTGAGCCAGGATACAGCCACCCAAAGTCCTGAGAAACGGCTGCCAAACAAAGGTCAGTGCTATTAACGGTCTACCCGATTTCCATAGTCATTGAGCGAAACGAGAGGTCACCAGACGCTCGACGGTCGACCGCAGCAGCTATAAATAGACTGACCTAGTTTCGAGAACGGCGAGCGAACGCGCGCGCTCAGCGGTTTCAGGTGCCTAAAGCGGTGCGCTCCACGATAAAGGCGAACGCTACGAAGCAGGGCTCACCAGAACTCCAACATCTGGTGCACTTCATACGGAAGCAAGTGTGACCTAGTGCGGACGTGCGCCGAGCAAACTAAGAGGCAGGCCAAGCCAGGCTTGTTTTGAAGTTATCTCACGTCCGAAGAGTCTCCGGAAACACAGCAGGCACGCTCCATCCAAAGTCCAAAACCTGAGGATCCGCATCAACACAAATCCGGGCCCCCTCCGTTCGACACCGTCCCCCTTCCCCTCACTTAACACTACCACCCAGGGCCTTTAACAGCAAAAGGCTCGAAGGCGCTTGTACTCCACTACAGCAACGCAGTCCACCAGCGAGCAGCTTACGTAACATCCAACACACGTATTAAATTAGTCTTAGTTTAAGTTAATATAAGTTAGTTAAGGATAGCTAAGTAGGTAGGTATACCGTAGAAAAAGTCAATTTTACGCCGTCTCTTGTTCCCCCCAAGTAGTAGAAATAGCCAACACAGCCCTAGCCCCCGTTCCCTCAGGATATCTCCCCACAGCCCGTTAGACGAGAAATCTGTCAATTGCGAAACGCCAGAACTGCAGTTCAGGTGAACCCCGCCGACTTAGTCGATCGCGCCAATAAGTCCTCCATTAAGTCCTATAAGAGTCCACACATTTCCACCATAACCAGCTGAGCCCAAGGCCACCATAAACAGGTCAACGTATCTTGCGGTCGGTGAAAACTCTGTAGCCACCAAACGCGGGTGGAGGTCACCAGTAACTCCACGCCCGATCGCAAGACAATAAAATCAGTTTGACCTAGTTATCGCTCGCTGGCCGTGCGCACGTGTGTCCCTGGTGTCGGTCGCGGTGAACTCGCATTCCAACGCGAACACTGCAAAGCGGGGTTCACCAGAACGGTAGGAAGCGGGCAAAAGACATCAACGCGTAGCCCGGGCTTTCAACAAACAACTTAGAATAATAATTTGCTGTAGAATTAAAAAAAAAAACAAGTTAGGTAAATAAGATATAACAACAAAAAAAAAAAAAAAAAAAAAAAAAATGTCTAGCTCAAGTGCTGAGAGCTCACACAAGTCTGCCTCGGAAACCGCCCCAAGACCAACGCGCTCACTGCGGGAAAAGGTCCTAACCAAGGCCGCAGTGGCAAGATCGTCCACCTCAGAAAAGCTGAGGCAGCCGCCCGCGCAAACGAAGATGCCGGAAGCGCCAAAACCGCCGCGGAGGAGGAAGCAAGCTGGCAAAGGCCAAACTCCGCCGCAGCCCGAAACCTCCCCCTCGGAGAGCTGCGCGGCCGAAGCTAACGCTCCGGCCTCGCGGATCGCCGCGGGGGAGAGTGGGGTGCCAGCCAGCGAAGGCTCTGCCCAAACACCGCTGACACCAGAACCTGCGTCAGCCGACGTCGCAATCGATAAGGTGATCGACTGGGAGCAATGCGGGATTTCTCCTCCTCGTCCCGTAGTATCGGACGAAGAAATCTCGGTCGCCTCATCGATTGAGTCATCGGCTACAACAGCGGCGGCCAACAAACGCGTCAGCATCCTCTACTCGACGCCGAGGAGAGGAACCGGGGTGCTAATGGACACGGCGACAAGGGTGGCGAACGACCTGCTGCAAAAAGGGAAGGACGCACTGGAAGCTGCGGGCAATATGAAGCGGGAGTGCAAAGCTACCGCTCTCGACTGCCTGCAGGGCCTGTACGAGACAGTGCTGTCCCTGTCAGACTCTAGGGCTAGACACAAATACAACCTCGAGAAAGAGAACTCCAGCCACGCCAAGGAACTGGTATACGTTCAAAGAAGTCATATAAAGGAGTTAGCCGAAATGCGTCAAAGCCTGACAAAAGAAATGTGCCAAGCTCGAAAGGACATCTCGGAGACCTTGGTCGAGGCAAAGGCCATAAGAAACTGGCTTGGGCACGAGATGGACGAGCCATTCCGCCAAATCGCCGAAATACAAAAAGAAGTGACGTCGCTGGGAAAAAAGATCCACCAGGAGGGAGACAAGAAAACTGATGACATAAAACCCGCCTCAGGGGAGCCAAAATGGCACACCATCGAGGCGAGTGTCACGAAACTCGGCAATAACATCGGCTGCGTGTCTAATCAACTCGACACCCTCCGGCGAACGGTGGAAAGTCTCGCAGCGGCACCGGCTACTCCCAAAACACCGCCCTCACAACCCGAAACTCCCGAACTGCAAAGCACCATCACCAAATTCACGTCAGAGATAGAGACGCTGAAGGAATCCGTGCAACACCTTCTGAACAGACCCGCAAACTCTCCCGCCCCACCTGAGCCCACCCTGGACTTGGCTGCACACCTTGAGCCACTGACGGAGCGGCTCCAAATGGTCTCTTCAGACCTCCGCGAACTGCGAGACAAAAAACCCGAGGTCCCCGCGCCCCCAGCGCCAAACCTAGAGGCAGAACTCGCGATGGCGGAGGTCAAGCAAACTTTGGCCACGATAAAGAAAGGAGTTTCCGAGCTTCATACGTCAGAAAAGCCGCCGTTGGGACCAATGACGTTTGCCCAGGCGGCGGCGAAACCACAACCGCCAAAACATCCGAACCACACGTTAATCGTGTCATCGAAGGACCCAAAACATACGGGCCAAAACGTGATAGACAAAATTACGGCAGCCCTGGACTTAAAAAACACCGGGGCTAAGGTCGACAAGGTTCGGAAAGCTCGGAACCAAAAGGTGGTCCTAAGTTGCGCGAGCAAGGAGGACTTGCAAATCGTCAGAGAAAAAGTCCAGGGAAACGGAAGCCTGAAAATTTCCGAGGCAAAGCCGGCAAACCCCTTAGCCTGCATCAAAGGAGTGCTCTCCAACAACACCGACGAGGAGATTGTAGATCTCCTAAAAGCGCAGAACCGACATCTTCTGCGCGACGTCGGTGTCGAGGAACCAACCATAAAGATGCGGTATAGGAAACGCGCGCGGAACCCACACGAGTGCCACCCGGTCGTAGAGCTCTCTCCAGAAGTCTGGAAGCGATTTATTGAGGCGGAAAAAGTACACATCGGAATCCAGCGATGCCGAGTCGAGGATCAGTCTCCACTGGTGCAGTGCACAAAATGCTTGGCGTACGGCCACTCCAAGTCCATGTGCAAGGCCGAGCACGCAGCTTGCTGCTTTTGCAGCGACGCACACGGGAGTGGGAACTGCCCCTCGAGAGCGGCTGGCAAACCTCCGGTGTGCACAAACTGCACAAAAGCTCAAAGAGAGGACAGCGACCGGGCGCACACCGCTTTCAGTGACGTGTGTCAAGAACGCCAAAAATGGGACCACATAGCGAGGTCTCGTGTTTCCTATTGCTAAGGGCGACCAGGCAGAAAACGGGTCGGTCAACTCGCAGAGCCCAGGAACATCAGACGGATCAAAAAGGAAGCTCAAGATCATCCAGGCAAACCTGCAGCGCTCCAAGCTCGCAACAGCTGAACTCTTCCAGGCGGCCCAGGAAAAGGGAGTTTCAATAGCGCTAGTTCAGGAGCCCTACGTTGGAAGAACTGGCACTATGAAACAAAGCCCCGGCACGCAAGTCATTCAGTGCACCCTGGATCGCCAAAAGCCAGTGAAAGCGGCAATCGTCGTGTTCGGGGGCAGCCTGGAGGTCATCCACGACCCCCAACTGGTAACCGAAAACGTCGCCGCCGTTCTCATAAAAGCTGGCCAGCTAAAGCTTGGAGTGATATCCGTCTACTACGAGGGCGACCAAGACATAGACCCGTACATCTCGGAAACAAAAAGGCTCTCCGGAAAGTTGGGCACGGAAAACATCATAGTGGCGGGAGACGTAAACGCCTGGAGCCACTGGTGGGGAAGCAACTCGGAGGACCACCGCGGGGCGGCGTACAACACCTTCCTAAACGAGATGGACTTCCAAATCCTCAACACAGGCCAAGTTCCCACTTTTGAGACCTACAGGGGAGACAGGCTCTGCACAAGCATAGTAGATGTAACTGCTTGCAGCCTGTCCTTGCTGGGCAAAATCGAGGAGTGGAGTGTGAATAGAAGTCTCACAACATCAGACCACAACGCAATTACCTTCAGTCTGAGACTAGAGAAGGGCCTGGAACCCCTAAGGCCAATCTCTACACGCATCTACAACACCAAGAAGGCAAAATGGTCCGACTTCAATACACACTTCACCTCTGGATTAGCCGAAAACAGCATCACCGTGACCAGGGTGTCGGAAGTGCGAGACCTGGAGGGTCTGGAAGAAATACTAACATCCTACACAGAAACCATCCGTAAAGCTTGCGAAAAAGCAATACCCAAGCTAGGCGCATGGAAAGGTGACGCGGGACCCCCGTGGTGGTCGCCTGCCCTGGACAACTTAAAAAAGGACGTTCTGAGGAAAAAACGAAGAATTCGTAACGCAGCCCCATGCCGCAGGCAACAAACCGTGGACGAATACCTGCTGGTAAAAGAGGAGTACGTACGGAGAGCCACAGAAGCCGCCACACAAAGTTGGAAGGAGTTTTGCTCGACCCAGGACCGTGAGAGCATGTGGGACGGTATCTACAGAGTCATAAGGAAGACCGCCAGGAGATCAGACGACATGCTTCTGAGAAGCGCGGCCGGGGAAACGCTGAGCCCGGAACAGTCTGCGGAACTCCTGGCGAGAACGTTTTATCCCGATGACTCTGTGGAAACCGACACCGAATACCACACCATGCTCAGAGGACAAACAGTCGAGTGCAACCCGGCGAAAATACAAGGAATGTCGGCAGACGATCCCCCCTTCACACCCGCGGAGCTGGACATGGTCCTCAGGGGCGCGAACCCGAAAAAAGCTCCCGGGCCGGATGGACTGACTGCCGACATATGCACAGCCGCCATCCGCTGCAATGCAGAAGTGTTCCTGGCACTGGCAAATAAATGCCTATCGCTGTCGCACTTCCCAAGGCAGTGGAAAATCGCTCACGTGTGCATCCTGCGTAAGCCGGGTAAGGAGGACTACACGCACCCCAAGTCCTACAGGCCAATTGGCCTTCTATCGGTCCTTGGTAAAATCGTCGAGAAACTTCTCGTGTGCCGACTTCAGTGGCACTTCCTCCCGACTCTGAACGCGACCCAGTACGGTTTCATGCCACAACGCGGAACCGAGGACGCCCTCTATGACCTATTAGCCCACATACGGACAGAAGTGAAATCTAAAAAGGTTGTGCTTCTGGTATCGCTGGACATAGAGGGAGCCTTCGACAACGCATGGTGGCCCGCGCTAAAACAACGAATGATCACGAAGAACTGTCCAAAGAACCTCTACGCCTTGGTGGTATCATACTTAAGGGACCGCAAGATCAGGGTCAACTACGCCAGAGCGTCTAGTGAAAAGGAAACCACAAAAGGTTGTGTCCAGGGTAGCATTGCGGGACCGACATTCTGGAACCTAATCCTAGACCCACTCCTACAAAAAATGGCTAGTAAAGGGGTACACTGCCAAGCTTTCGCAGACGATGTGGTCCTGGTTTTCTCCGCTCACTCAGTCAGTACCCTTCAGCAAGCAGCCGACAAGACTCTTAAGGCCGTAGCGGAATGGGGTGTCGAAAACAAGTTGAAATTCGCCGCGCACAAGACAAACGCGATGGTGATCACAAAGAAACTTAAATACGACACCCCCATCATCCACATGTCAGGCAGCAGGATAGAGCTTGTCAAGGAGATCAAGCTGCTGGGTCTTATAATCGACTGCAAGCTCACTTTTAACGCGCACGTAACCGCCATTTGCAAAAAAGCCGCGGACATCTATAAACAGCTTGCGTGCGCGGCAAAGGTGACCTGGGGACTGAACGGAGAAATCATAAGGACTATATACGTGTCGGTGATAGAGCCAATTGTGCTGTATGCTGCAGGCGCATGGCATTCAGCTGCAGAGAAACTGATGGTAAGGAATCAGTTGGACTCCCTGCAGAGAGGCTTCGCGCAGAAGATCACCAAAGCATACCGCACGGTGTCTCTGACATCGGCATTAGTCTTGTCAGGCCAACTACCCCTAGACCTCAGGATCCTTGAAGCGGGAAAAATGTACGAAATAAAAAAGGGACACTCCGAGGACTTTATACCACCAGGCAGAGAGGTAGAACGCAGGGTAGGACCGACGCAAAATCCCCACCCGGCTCTACTCACAACAACCGAGTATGAGCGCCTCGACGACATGGACCCCGAAACCCTGAACAACCTAAATGTGGTAGGTGCACAAGTGTACACCGACGGCAGCAAAATAGAAGGGAAAGTCGGTGCTGCCCTTACAATGTGGGTTAACGGCAGGGAATCCAAGTACTCCACCTTTCGTCTAGAGCCTCACAACACTGTCTTCCAATCGGAAATGTATGCTCTCTACAGAGCCGTAAAAATGGTTAGAGACTCCAAGATGGGCACGGTTAACATCCTCAGCGACTCGAGATCTTCGCTGGACTTACTCAGGTGCCCATCGGTAACTCACCCTCTGGCTCTCGAGATAAAGAGATACATCCGAGAAATCCGGGAACAAGACAGAACAGTGAGGCTCTTCTGGCTGAGAGCCCACGTGGGAACGCCGGGGAACGAAAGAGCGGATGAACTGGCCAAAAAAGCTGCACTCACCAAGAAGACAGCTCCAGACTATGACAAGGTTCCCATATCCTTCGTCAGGAAACAGATACGAGAGGAAACAGTGAAAAAGTGGCAGATGCGCTACGAATCTTCCAGCACGGGCTCGGTCACAAAGGTATTTCTACCCACCGTCCAAATGGCAAGACGAGCACTGAAGGACATGGAACTAACACCCATGCATGTCCAGATCCTGACCGGCCACGGAGGATTCGCGGCGTATCTCCACCGCTTCCACGTCAAAGACAGTCCCTCTTGTATCTGCGATCCCGAACGCGACGAAACGATATGGCACGTGCTTCTGGAGTGTCCAAGATTTGGCCGGGAAAGGATGGAGCTGGAACTACAAATCCAGACCAAACTGGACCAGTCCACTCTGCCCACCATCATGGAGGACCCGGCCATCAGAACACCTTTCTTGGAGTTTGCGAGCAAAGCCGCCAGAATAGCCGCAAAGAGAAACAGCACATCTGCTGCCGCCGGTGACACAATCCCCCCCACCACAAGTGCCCCCACCGTCATCACAAACACCTCCACTACCGGAAATACAACCTTTAGCATAAGAACAACAACCGTTACAAATCAGGCCACGGACATCACGCAGAGTCGCGCTCGAAATCTCTTGGAGTGCGGAGAGCGCGGCGTGCCGAAAATAAGGGTAAGAAGCGTGGCTCTCTTCATGGACAACGACACCGAAACACTCGGTATAAGCTTTTGTCGTCTTGGCAGAAAGAGTGTTGCAATACCACCCGGCCTGGCTACCCTGCTGAAAGGGAGCACGTCCAAGACCAGCATGAAACTCCAAGTTTTCAACGCGCTACCCCAGTCGCAAGTAGCCGACCACCGGTTCCGCCTAGTGCAACACAAAAACAAAACAATAGCACTATTCGACTGGGGAGAGGAAACACCATTCGCGCAGGCATGCTCCGTGCTAACGAAACTTGGACGCAACACATGCTACGGCTCCCGAAAAATAAGCGTAGACGCAATGGTGCTTCAAATCGAAAAAGGAGAAGTCGCAGACCTTATGGGTTG
Organism: Yponomeuta cagnagella; assembly: GCA_947310995.1. Taxonomy (NCBI): domain Eukaryota; kingdom Metazoa; phylum Arthropoda; class Insecta; order Lepidoptera; family Yponomeutidae; genus Yponomeuta; species Yponomeuta cagnagella. The sequence goes on along the minus strand of OX371269.1, from coordinate 22,950,819 downwards.
TCTGAAAGCCTCAGAAAATCACGAGGTGGTAGTGTACGAGGACAGAGGAGAAAACTTAAGTTTTCTCAAAGAGCCGAAACACGACCAAGCGACTACATCCGCCGACAGTTGGGGGAACCCCATTCCCAACCCAAGCAGCCAAAGCGGATCGGACCGCTTACAGCAAAGGGTGGCCGCCGAAAATGCAGCAGCCAAGGAACGTGGAAGTCCAGAGGAGACAGCTGGGGCGAGGGGGTTGATAAAAGCATTTATGAACGCCCTCGGCTCAGCTACGCGAGCCACGCAACCAAGAACCTCCAAAGCCGCGGAGCGCCAAGAAGAGGCGGTGAAGGAGTTCTTGAAGGAAAACACAGACCCAAAGCCGCCGTATGAACACAGAACGAGAGCCGACAAGGGACAAGTCAGCCCGCCTAGTCTCAAACCAGCAGAGAAGCCCGTAGACCACGCAACGAACGCTTTCCTTGAGTTTCAGGCAGTAATAAGAGCTTCCAGAGAAGTCAATCTAGCCACATGCGATGAGATCTTGCAGACCTTCCAGCGGGGGAACGAAGGGCTGTTGAAGGTGAGACTCGAGGAGGCTGACGCAGCCATATACAATAACGACACCTCCCAGGTCATAAGGGGAACCATGTCAGGTCGGTATATGGCAGCATACAGTGCAACAAGTGGCTTCGTGGCTCTTGACGACGGGGAGACGCGGCGGACTGGCAAAGCAAAGTACGCTACACCACAAAACGATCCCATAGTGGTTACCGCCCGATGTACAGGGATAATGCTGGACGATAAGATCCTGAACATGGCCGACATAGTTACAGAAACGCTCGGTCCCAGAACAGCATCGGACACATGGTCGGCACCAAAGTTGCGATGGATCAACGGAGTTCCGGGATGTGGAAAAACGACATGGGTGGTGAGCAACTTCGATGGGGAGAACGACGTAGTAGTCACCAGCACAACCGAAGCCGCCAACGACCTGAAAGAAAGGCTAGGTCGTCGCATAGGGAACGCATCGAAAATCAAGGTGCGCACTATGGCCTCAATTCTAGCAAATGGTTCAAAAGAGCCCGGAGGTTGTAACCGTTTATTGGTTGACGAAGCTCTAATGAACCATTTTGGGGCCATAGTGATGGCGACTCAGTTGCTAGGTGCCAGCGAAATTGTCCTCATCGGAGATGTAAACCAGCTGCCGTTTATTGACCGACAGAACCTCTTCCAGCTGAGGTACAGCCGCCCGAACCTGCTAGCGAACATCAGCGAGCAGTGGTCATGCACACACCGGAACCCGATGGATGTAGCGTACGCCCTAAGAGAGGTTTACCCTGGAATGTACTCGTCAGTACGTCGAGTACGTTCGCTCGAGCTTAAGAGGTTCGTTGGCGCGCAAATACCCCACAACCTGCCGAACACTCTATTCCTGGTACACACCCAGGAGGAGAAAAAATCCCTCATTAACCAGGGATTCGGGTCGGGCACGGGTTCGCGCGCCCTTACCATACACGAGGCACAGGGTTTAACCTACGAGTCGGTCATCGTCATACGGGCAAACGAAAGGGCACTGAAAATATATGACAGCGTCCCACACGCGGTGGTGGCCGTATCGCGACACACGACCAGTTGCATATACTACTCGGACGGCGGCGACGACGCGATCGGCAGATTCGTGAGAAGGGCAACGGCTGTCACAAGCAAAGCAATCGCGGAGCACAACCTAAGGATGGCAATGCGAAAACGCGATTCTGAGGTGGCAGTCCAAACCGTGGCTTTCACGAAAGAAAGGTAAAGCGCGGAATCCGAGGCTGACAAACAGTACCAATAACAGAAACTAGGCAATAAAACCATAAATAAGGGATAAAAACAGCAACTACGCAAAAAAAAA